>JAPYMA010001678.1:0-17638 GCA_035041965.1 Anisakis pegreffii | reverse complement strand
TATTGGTAAAGCGTTTGCAGTTGCCAGCGCATACTTTAGTCTCTCAAAAGTACCTATCTCATATGCACATACTGGTAGGTTTTCAAGTAGATTTATTTATTTCCATGTTCTCATTTCATTTTCCAGCTTTTGAAATCTTATTGTTAAAAATTCATGTTAAAAAATAGAATGCAATTTTGAGTGAAAGCCACAATGCCATTGTTCGCTGTAATATGTGCCCGTGTGATATTGAACGAACGCCAAACGAAGTTGGTGTACATTTCATTAATACCAATTGTGATTGGTGTATTGATAGCATCCTTAACGGAATTATCGTTTAATTTTGCTGGACTTATTTCTGCGATTATGTCAACGTTTACATATGCATTATTGAATGTTTTTGTTAAACGGGTTCGTTGCTTTCTCTTATTCTCTTTTGTTCATTCGTTCTGTGAACGTTTCAAAAATACATCAGATTTGTCCATGTATTTCTTATTCTTACATCATTTAATCCGTAATGGTTTTTCGCATGATATTTCTTGTTTATACTATATTCAATGATGCTACTTTAATGAGGATACAAGATGAAAGCGCGAAAAGTTAAGGTATTAAAAGACACAAATATACACCCAATAACATTGTTAGCGTTAAATGCTCAAATTGCTGCATTAATATTCTTTCCAATCTGGTGTTTCCGTGATGGTTTTACAATATGGAACCTTATCACATCGGAGGTTTAGTTCACGTTTTAAAATTCTTACTTTTGTCGTCATTTATCTGTCAAAATCAGCTAGAAGAAAACACATTCTGTACTGATGTGTAGAAAAAATGTTCAGCCTGAAAAAAGGTCCATGAATAACTGAATTTAGCAAACCAAAGCAAGCATTCAAGTACCAGATGTGTGGTTTATCGTTTACTTGACGATATCTGGATTGATGTCTTTCTGTCAGAATTTATGTGCATTTACATTAATACACCGATTAACGGCACTATCGTACGCAGTTACGAACACAACGAAACGTATTACGGTTATATCTGTTTCTCTGATCATGCTGCGTAATCCAATTACAATATCAAATGCGTTCGGCATGTTACTCGCCATTTTGGGTGTTTTTCTTTATAATCAAGTTAGTTTGTTGTTGTTTAAATTTGGCACATATTTCATGCATTTGGCTGAGGTAATGTTCATTTATTTGACAGGCAAAACAACAACATGCGAATGCAAATGAAATAGCATTACCGTTGACGCATGTTGATTCAACTCTCTCAGATGCATCTTTACTTGCGTTCAATGAAACGTCGTTGCAATTGACACGTTCCGCGTCACCAAGACGACATCGTCTGGTCGATCCCAACGACAATAATCATCAGGACAGCTTTAGTAATGATATTCAGATTTATAACAATTTTCCAATCTATATCCCATCTGAGGGTCATCCTCAAAAATCTTCATCGTCTTCGATCGAAACTTTCTCATCATTGCAGCGGGATGTGTCCCCACGACGAATTAATCATGTACGATTTGTTATGTGATCAAAATGATTCTTGCAAAGTGACATTCCAGAAAAAGAATTTTATCCGTTCCACGTATATGTCATATTCTTATGTTAATATATTTGTTTGTGAATAAATGTATGAATTTTGCAATAAATTATATGATTCGATGATATGGCAAATTCTGTTAGAATAACTTTTCAGGTTTTATTGACTTTCTTGCACGATAATTCATTAAAGGTTGAAACAAATTTTAATCTTATTTTATGATCGCATCTCATTAATATAAGTGTTCACTGGCTGTTTCATTTGATTGCTTAATTCATTATTTATTCGTAATTTCTTCAACTGCAGTAGCCGATTGAATATTGTCTTTTCTTTGGTTTCATTCGTACACAGGTGGTCTTTCAAACAAAAATGCGAGCCTGAATTGTTAGTGAGAAACGAGTCAAAATCAAAATAGATAATTTTATGTGAAGGTGGTATAATTCCAATCCGATTACCAATATAAGCATTCGCCCGTACACCCATATGTATTAATCCCAACTTCTTATCAGTACGTGTCTCTACAACAATCTACATTTTCATACTCTCTAATACAGGGTTTCCAATCTGGGGTCTGAAACGGCACGCCTGGGGATTCTAGAAAGGGTGGGTAAGGAGGGGCGCGATAAGAGGGGATGAGCGGGGAGTGCGGGAGGGTGTGCGAGGTAAGGTAGGGGATACGAGGACACTTTAAAATTCTCTAGGGGGTCAACGGAGCAAAAAGGTTGAGAACCACTATATATGAGAAACCCAGGTGAGGAACTTCTCGGTTGAGAGTGCATAAATCTCTTATGCAATGAACATTAAATTACCCTTGCATTCTATCATTGTCATTCACTAACGTCATACAGTTTCGAATTGAATGCAGTCATTTCTAGTATCGTTTATTCATTACTATCAACGAAACTGATAAGATTTCATTACTTCTCTGCAAAGAAGCAAACAGCAACAACAATAACACCGATTAATATAGCAGTCAACTATTGAAACATCAACGACTTCTTCAACAGAATCCGCTGTTTTGCACTCAGAAAAATTTGTGACAAGAACGAATACTTATTCATATAAAATTTAGTTCAGCCGTTAAAGACAACAGGACGGGTTGTGCACATCACATATCGTTTAGATCGGATGGTGTCACGTTCATTTTGTTCTGACTTTCATGCCACGCTTTTCGAATAGTTCGCTTCATATCATCATCACCCTCGTCATACAATTGCTTCATCATGGTCATTAATGATTCTTGTGGGTCTGCTTTTTCATCAAATTTGGGTTGACTAGAATCAAATTACATCTCAAATAGAGGTATTCAACACATTACATTAAGTTGATTGCTCTGTATGAAGACATTGAATAATTAGAATTTATTTGATGTTTACGACATAATAAACTTACGAACCGCTTCTCTTTGCTAGCCCTTTCAGCTTTTGTAAGATATTTCCATTCCTCTGCTTCCTTCACCTTTTTTAGCATAATCAATAACAAATCCGTTTTTTGCTGAAACCATCAAAATGAACTGAATACGAGGCAAGCCTGGTAAATGGAACTGAGGAACAAAATCGCTAGATATCATAACTCACTTTAAAATATGACGATTCCGGCTTAATTGCACACAGTAAATCCTTCATTGTCAGAAAATAGTTCTTACCATCAACATTCTTGACATGCATTTCGAAACTACTGAAAAAAAAATGAACTTGACTGTCTGACTTAAAGTGACCGAGTAATTCACTAGTCTATACTGGAACTGAACTCATTTTCTGATTCGATTCTTTATGTATGCTCAAAAACCATTTGCTTGTTATGGATGCAAAGTTCTCTTGCGAAATGAACAAACTTACTTAGCATTAAAATTAACTGCGATCTGCTCGGCACTTACGGACTGTATATTTGTCATTGTGATATAAATTTTCACATATTTATCACTCTGATCCCAACCTAAATTACAGAATTCACTCAATTGTTGGTCAAGAATAATGCTCATCGATAATGTTCGTTCAATGAAGTTTATATTTCATGCATAGTACTGATTATGTGTTAACACGTCACTGTATATAATCTACAAGAGCGAAAAAACTTTAAATTCATACCATAGTTAGTGATTTTAACTGTTGGCAGGAGATGAGAATGAACATCTGATGGACTTGCAGTATCTCCTCCTGAATTCATTGGCTTAATGGTGTCCTCTTTTGTTTGCTGTTCTTTCAACTGAAAACGTTAACAAATTGCAATCATCGAATTTAAAAACAAATTTTACACGTGAGACTAAGCTCAAAAAATTATTTCTCAAAGTAAATTTGTAGAGTCAAGCTAGTAAAGATGTGAACTTCGTTCAGTTCATGCTCGCAGACAGCTATCTTCTCGTCGAGCCATCGACGAACATCCTTTCGAGAGCACATTGAACGTAGGCTTTTGAGCTCGTGAATATCTTTACGTAACTGAAAAATAACACGGAAAAAACTTTTCAGCATTTCACAGATAGCCTTCTAATATGTTGAAAATAAATGTTTCTAAATACTATGAATTCCTGGAAACGTTTAAATAGCTAGTGAAAAAAAATGAAAAAAAAAGACAGTGAAAAAGAAAATTAAAGCGGAAAAAAACTCGGAAAGTCGCACCTCAACTGAATCTGCCATTTCTGGGAATCAATCAAAAACTGTTTTTAACGGTAACTTAATGCACAGCAATACCAGACAGTTTACCTGGAACGAACGTCTTTATAAGCTTTCGCTGAATAAAAAAACCTACGCTAACAAACGCTAAACTGTAAATAAACAACATTCGAAATTAAAACGCCAACGAAAAAGGCCTTCATTTAGAGCGCAATTACCAATGGAGCGGAAGCATCATTTTGAACAGATTTTTATGTTTTGCTCTCGTTCAGCAGCCGAAAGATAGCTGAAAATAGCGGCAGGACATGAAGACATGACAGTGGCGACTTTTTTAAACTTGAAATTGACAGATCAAGCCGAACACTGAGCAAGTCCTCACCGCAACTGACCAATAACTGCACCCCCGACAAGTGAACCCGCAGTAGTTGGCGCGGGTGACCGACAAATACGTCCGCAACAAGTCTAAACTCTAACAAAAATGATGAGGCAAGCGCAAATTGTCAGAGTGGCACATTGTCGCGGACGAAATTGTCGTAAACCCGTTGGGGCCGTGCTAGGCGGGATAGTGACAGTTCGCCAAGTGACGGAAGTGGGATTTTCATTTGATATATGTTCAGAAATGTGAATTTCTTACCTATTCAACGGGAATAAATCCGAGCAAATCATATATCACTTTGTAGCGCAGATCCAGGAGAACAAAACATAGCTGATAGATTTACCAGTGATCGACATATGCTCGAGATTTTCGATTTCGCCTTAAAGGCAAAAATGCAAAAGATACTTTCAATTGGTACCCACCCGAGAGGAAAAATTTTTAATCTTGAAATATACCGTGTTGTAGCCAAGATTAAGCACAACAGAAATCTGTTTTAGATTTTGTTGCCAATTGTTAAGTTAAGAGAGCAGTAGTGATGCTCACTAATACTCCCGCTGACTATAAACCGACTGATATTCTTCTAAAATGTAACAGAGATGATGCTCGAGATTTCTGAAGGGTTGTTTTGATATGTTTTGATACGAACCATCTTATTTAACAGTGCACACTTTCAAAAAGTAATAAAAATATGAAATTGAATTTACAGTAAAATTCGCAGTGATAAAATCAAAAATCGCATGGTATGATAAAACACTGGAATATGCTCATATCATACAAATTCATAATTGCGTCAGTGCGCGGCCAACACTGCATCAAAGTGGTTGCGTTGATAGCCAAGCAGTAGAGTGGTCGTATTGCGGTGTCGGGTGGTAGGATAAGCTGAAAGTTCTCTCGAATCGTTATAAAAATAAGGACATAAATCACAAGCGATATGTTTTCACAATGAACATGCTCGAGTCATTAGGTGGAGCTTTATTATCCGTGAGATAAATGGGCTTACCGTTCTTCTCTCAGCCATTTTCGGAAGGTATCCCTGCTACCTGCAAGCACTGCCCGCATAAAAAATTGATGATTCGATTACCGATTGGAACGTCTGTTCATATTCAACGTCCAAATACTTCCTCTTCTTCTTCTCAGACATTTTTTTGGACATCAACATCAGGTTTGAGGTCACGGATATATAGCCCCTGTTTCATCTTGTGGCGTTGCAGGTTTTTGATTCCAGCATTGAAAATAGTGAAACAGATTTTACTTGAATTCAGCAATTTGTTTGTCGTTTGTATTTCATTATCAAATCATTGCATTCCACTGTTTTATCATACCGTGCGATTTTCTGATTTCATTTACTTTCTTCGATTGGATGTTTCCCTTTCTGTTCATTTCTGCAAGATTATTATTGTTGAAATGAATAGTACTCAATCTCGAAGTTCACCCGTGTTACATTTTCAGAAGAGTATCGGTTGGTTTATAGTCGGTATTTATTTATAGTCAGTGAGAGTATTAGTGAGCATCACTACTGCTCACACCGAGCGTCATAACTCTCTTAACTTAACAATTGGTGACAAAATCTCAAACAGATTTCTGTTGTACTCAATCTCGGCTACAACATGGTATATTTCATGATTAAAAATTTTTCCTCTCGGGTGGGTACCAATTAAAAGTATCTTTTGCATTTTTGCCCTTAAGGCGAAATCGAAAATCTCGAGCATATGCCGATCACTGGTAAATCTATCAGCTATGTTTTGTTCTCCTGGATGTGCGCTACAAAGTGATATATGATTTGCCCGGATTTATTCCCGCTGAGTAGGTAATAAATTCACATTTCTGAACATATATCAAATGAAAATCCCACTTCCGCCACTTGGCGAACTGTCACTATCCCGCCTAGCACGGCCCCAACGGGTTTACGACAATTTCGTCCGCGACAATGTGCCACTCTGACAATTTGCGCTTGCCTCATCATTTTTGTTAGAGTTTAGACTTGTTGCGGACGTATTTGTCGGTCACCCGCGCCAACTACTGCGGGTTCACTTGTCGGGGGTGCAGTTATTGGTCAGTTGCGGTGAGGACTTGCTCAGTGTTCGGCTTGATCTGTCAATTTCAAGTTTAAAAAAGTCGCCACTGTCATGTCTTCATGTCCTGCCGCTATTTTCAGCTATCTTTCGGCTGCTGAACGAGAGCAAAACATAAAAATCTGTTCAAAATGATGCTTCCGCTCCATTGGTAATTGCGCTCTAAATGAAGGCCTTTTTCGTTGGCGTTTTAATTTCGAATGTTGTTTATTTACAGTTTAGCGTTTGTTAGCGTAGGTTTTTTTATTCAGCGAAAGCTTATAAAGACGTTCGTTCCAGGTAAACTGTCTGGTATTGCTGTGCATTAAGTTACCGTTAAAAACAGTTTTTGATTGATTCCCAGAAATGGCAGATTCAGTTGAGGTGCGACTTTCCGAGTTTTTTTCCGCTTTAATTTTCTTTTTCACTGTCTTTTTTTTTCATTTTTTTTCACTAGCTATTTAAACGTTTCCAGGAATTCATAGTATTTAGAAACATTTATTTTCAACATATTAGAAGGCTATCTGTGAAATGCTGAAAAGTTTTTTCCGTGTTATTTTTCAGTTACGTAAAGATATTCACGAGCTCAAAAGCCTACGTTCAATGTGCTCTCGAAAGGATGTTCGTCGATGGCTCGACGAGAAGATAGCTGTCTGCGAGCATGAACTGAACGAAGTTCACATCTTTACTAGCTTGACTCTACAAATTTACTTTGAGAAATAATTTTTTGAGCTTAGTCTCACGTGTAAAATTTGTTTTTAAATTCGATGATTGCAATTTGTTAACGTTTTCAGTTGAAAGAACAGCAAACAAAAGAGGACACCATTAAGCCAATGAATTCAGGAGGAGATACTGCAAGTCCATCAGATGTTCATTCTCATCTCCTGCCAACAGTTAAAATCACTAACTATGGTATGAATTTAAAGTTTTTTCGCTCTTGTAGATTATATACAGTGACGTGTTAACACATAATCAGTACTATGCATGAAATATAAACTTCATTGAACGAACATTATCGATGAGCATTATTCTTGACCAACAATTGAGTGAATTCTGTAATTTAGGTTGGGATCAGAGTGATAAATATGTGAAAATTTATATCACAATGACAAATATACAGTCCGTAAGTGCCGAGCAGATCGCAGTTAATTTTAATGCTAAGTAAGTTTGTTCATTTCGCAAGAGAACTTTGCATCCATAACAAGCAAATGGTTTTTGAGCATACATAAAGAATCGAATCAGAAAATGAGTTCAGTTCCAGTATAGACTAGTGAATTACTCGGTCACTTTAAGTCAGACAGTCAAGTTCATTTTTTTTCAGTAGTTTCGAAATGCATGTAAAGAATGTTGATGGTAAGAACTATTTTCTGACAATGAAGGATTTACTGTGTGCAATTAAGCCGGAATCGTCATATTTTAAAGTGAGTTATGATATCTAGCGATTTTGTTCCTCAGTTCCATTTACCAGGCTTGCCTCGTATTCAGTTCATTTTGATGGTTTCAGCAAAAAACGGATTTGTTATTGATTATGCTAAAAAAGGTGAAGGAAGCAGAGGAATGGAAATATCTTACAAAAGCTGAAAGGGCTAGCAAAGAGAAGCGGTTCGTAAGTTTATTATGTCGTAAACATCAAACAAATTCTAATTATTCAATGTCTTCATACAGAGCAATCAACTTAATGTAATGTGTTGATTACCTCTATTTGAGATGTAATTTGATTCTAGTCAACCCAAATTTGATGAAAAAGCAGACCCACAAGAATCATTAATGACCATGATGAAGCAATTGTATGACGAGGGTGATGATGATATGAAGCGAACTATTCGAAAAGCGTGGCATGAAAGTCAGAACAAAATGAACGTGACACCATCCGATCTAAACGATATGTGATGTGCACAACCCGTCCTGTTGTCTTTAACGGCTGAACTAAATTTTATATGAATAAGTATTCGTTCTTGTCACAAATTTTTCTGAGTGCAAAACAGCGGATTCTGTTGAAGAAGTCGTTGATGTTTCAATAGTTGACTGCTATATTAATCGGTGTTATTGTTGTTGCTGTTTGCTTCTTTGCAGAGAAGTAATGAAATCTTATCAGTTTCGTTGATAGTAATGAATAAACGATACTAGAAATGACTGCATTCAATTCGAAACTGTATGACGTTAGTGAATGACAATGATAGAATGCAAGGGTAATTTAATGTTCATTGCATAAGAGATTTATGCACTCTCAACCGAGAAGTTCCTCACCTGGGTTTCTCATATATAGTGGTTCTCAACCTTTTTTGCTCCGTTGACCCCCTAGAGAATTTTAAAGTGTCCTCGTATCCCCTACCTTACCTCGCACACCCTCCCGCACTCCCCGCTCATCCCCTCTTATCGCGCCCCTCCTTACCCACCCTTTCTAGAATCCCCAGGCGTGCCGTTTCAGACCCCAGATTGGAAACCCTGTATTAGAGAGTATGAAAATGTAGATTGTTGTAGAGACACGTACTGATAAGAAGTTGGGATTAATACATATGGGTGTACGGGCGAATGCTTATATTGGTAATCGGATTGGAATTATACCACCTTCACATAAAATTATCTATTTTGATTTTGACTCGTTTCTCACTAACAATTCAGGCTCGCATTTTTGTTTGAAAGACCACCTGTGTACGAATGAAACCAAAGAAAAGACAATATTCAATCGGCTACTGCAGTTGAAGAAATTACGAATAAATAATGAATTAAGCAATCAAATGAAACAGCCAGTGAACACTTATATTAATGAGATGCGATCATAAAATAAGATTAAAATTTGTTTCAACCTTTAATGAATTATCGTGCAAGAAAGTCAATAAAACCTGAAAAGTTATTCTAACAGAATTTGCCATATCATCGAATCATATAATTTATTGCAAAATTCATACATTTATTCACAAACAAATATATTAACATAAGAATATGACATATACGTGGAACGGATAAAATTCTTTTTCTGGAATGTCACTTTGCAAGAATCATTTTGATCACATAACAAATCGTACATGATTAATTCGTCGTGGGGACACATCCCGCTGCAATGATGAGAAAGTTTCGATCGAAGACGATGAAGATTTTTGAGGATGACCCTCAGATGGGATATAGATTGGAAAATTGTTATAAATCTGAATATCATTACTAAAGCTGTCCTGATGATTATTGTCGTTGGGATCGACCAGACGATGTCGTCTTGGTGACGCGGAACGTGTCAATTGCAACGACGTTTCATTGAACGCAAGTAAAGATGCATCTGAGAGAGTTGAATCAACATGCGTCAACGGTAATGCTATTTCATTTGCATTCGCATGTTGTTGTTTTGCCTGTCAAATAAATGAACATTACCTCAGCCAAATGCATGAAATATGTGCCAAATTTAAACAACAACAAACTAACTTGATTATAAAGAAAAACACCCAAAATGGCGAGTAACATGCCGAACGCATTTGATATTGTAATTGGATTACGCAGCATGATCAGAGAAACAGATATAACCGTAATACGTTTCGTTGTGTTCGTAACTGCGTACGATAGTGCCGTTAATCGGTGTATTAATGTAAATGCACATAAATTCTGACAGAAAGACATCAATCCAGATATCGTCAAGTAAACGATAAACCACACATCTGGTACTTGAATGCTTGCTTTGGTTTGCTAAATTCAGTTATTCATGGACCTTTTTTCAGGCTGAACATTTTTTCTACACATCAGTACAGAATGTGTTTTCTTCTAGCTGATTTTGACAGATAAATGACGACAAAAGTAAGAATTTTAAAACGTGAACTAAACCTCCGATGTGATAAGGTTCCATATTGTAAAACCATCACGGAAACACCAGATTGGAAAGAATATTAATGCAGCAATTTGAGCATTTAACGCTAACAATGTTATTGGGTGTATATTTGTGTCTTTTAATACCTTAACTTTTCGCGCTTTCATCTTGTATCCTCATTAAAGTAGCATCATTGAATATAGTATAAACAAGAAATATCATGCGAAAAACCATTACGGATTAAATGATGTAAGAATAAGAAATACATGGACAAATCTGATGTATTTTTGAAACGTTCACAGAACGAATGAACAAAAGAGAATAAGAGAAAGCAACGAACCCGTTTAACAAAAACATTCAATAATGCATATGTAAACGTTGACATAATCGCAGAAATAAGTCCAGCAAAATTAAACGATAATTCCGTTAAGGATGCTATCAATACACCAATCACAATTGGTATTAATGAAATGTACACCAACTTCGTTTGGCGTTCGTTCAATATCACACGGGCACATATTACAGCGAACAATGGCATTGTGGCTTTCACTCAAAATTGCATTCTATTTTTTAACATGAATTTTTAACAATAAGATTTCAAAAGCTGGAAAATGAAATGAGAACATGGAAATAAATAAATCTACTTGAAAACCTACCAGTATGTGCATATGAGATAGGTACTTTTGAGAGACTAAAGTATGCGCTGGCAACTGCAAACGCTTTACCAATAGAAATCGGTATAAGATAACGCTTCGTATAGTAGGATGGTAAATGATACTTCTTAATTTGCCAGAATTTTATGAATGGTTTCGAGTATAACGGAATACTGACCAATGATGCTAGCGCAACAGTCATTGGATACGGATACTTCTGAAATTGCGCTGAAGATGTGAAAGTTTGCAGATGTGAAACAACCTGACTATTCAGTTCAGCAAATATTCAATCATTTATGAGCATGATAAATAATCAACTGGAAATGCTTTCATTGATGAGTATGCTTAAAAGTTACTTGCAAAGTCAGCTTATTGATGACACTCGCTGCCGAACTAACCGAGTACCAGAATAAACACAACAAAGCAACTTGACAACCGAACTGACAACGTGTTGACACAATAGGCATTATTTTGGACTTGGCTTTCGTGGTCGTGAAAATTTATTGCTTATTTCCAACGTCACTGAGAATCGTTGCGATTATTTTGAGTATCAGTAAATAAATAAAACGACAAATCTTCCACTTAACAGTAAGTCAGTTCATTATTGCAGCTGCATCTCTGAAACACCTGAAATAATGCGAAAAAAGAGCTGAATAGAGAGTAAACGAAAAAGTTTCAAGAAGATATGCTCGCATTAACGTACCAACCATACCGACACAAATAATGCAATATTCATACCACCACGCAAGCACACAATACACATGAACACGTCACAATATCAAATCGCTTTGTGTCATCAACATTGAAACACTTCATTCAGTATTACACCATTGATTCTCCCCGTTCAACTTCAACACTTCTCTCTCAACAAATTCAGACTGTAACGAAACACTAAATTTATTTTTTCATTTAACAACATTAACATCATGCCTCCATTGAGTGCAATAAGGTTATCAAAACAACTTGCATTTTGAAAGTCGATCATCAAAATAAATGTTCAATACTGCTCTCTTTATTGTGTTATTCATGAAAAGAAGTAAACGAATGAGAATTATTTGTTTGTTGGCGAATAACGCATTTGCAAAAAAAAGAGATAAATTAATAAACATTCTTAGAAATCAACGACGATTGCAAAAACGTCATCATTTTACATGAAATTATTTGGAAATTTGAAAACAAATATTTATAACGATTATGATTATTAGTAATCTGCTCAACATTCGGTGAATAATCGCATCGTCCCTAAGAAATATTCAAAGGCAATATCAATACAGATATAAATAGTACAACTGTACGCATAAATGAGATAACGGACAATCATATAACACACAACTTGGAATGTTGCTTTAATCAATCATACTAACGATGAAAGAATATTCGAGAACTTTGTAATATGCTGACTTGTCAACGTACTCCTCCACAGTTTACTAGCTAGAGTGTACCTGAAACATCAACTTCTCAACAAAAGTTTCATCGTGAATATGAAGCGCCCATTGAGAAAATGAACCAACCATCGTCTCTCTGTAACAGCTGATGGATCACCAAGTGCGAACGCATCTTTAGGTAACTTCTGAATATTGGTTCGAAGAGTGCGCAAAACAAATTCGTAATCAATAACTGGTGAATGAAGCATTTGAGAAGTATTATCGGTATGCTGCGATTGCACTATTGCTGAAATATACATGATGTTATGACAAAGAATAAACTGATAAGAATAAACTTACGAATGATGTCAGGTTTTGTGCGCGGTCGCATATCAGCCAGTGGTATGTAATTAACATCCATGCAGACATCTTTATGCACATCATGTTTCATACCAAATAAATTCAATGATCCTTCAATGTTCAACTTCGAATCGGCAAAAAATTTCTTCAGCAATTCGCAACGATACTTCAATGTCTCTGGCTCGAAATCATTCGCTTTTGCACGTTGATGAACCAGCACTGAAACAATCGAGATGATTAATCGTTATCTTATGCACATCGACAAGTGTGGATGACAATTGTTGCATGACTGGTTCATTGAATGAACCAGTGAAAAGTGGATAATAACTGAAAGAAACAGGAAAAAAGAGAAATACCCAAATTAACGCTTCGATTCGGTTTAAATTTCATATTGTCCGGAGACCATAATGGTGCTGCGCGAAGCATTTCACAAGTGCGAATTAGACGAATCATATCAACATCGATGAACCAGTCAACACACAAAACGATTGTATGACAAATTTGCATCATGAACGATACCAATTGGATTGTCTTCAATTGATTTAACTATACTCTCTTTTTTCAATATCACAAATGAAGAAAAACAAACCTCAATTTGAACATGATTCTCGATACGATAATCATAACAATCGGATGCTACCACTTTTGCAGTTATACCTCGTCGACCGTTACGAATCAACTCATCAAGTATAGCCGTTGAGAATAATGCCTGAACGCGCGACTGATTATTATTAGAAGAAGTGATGATCACAGTAAAACAAAAGCAATAAATACCTGACAATCGATGAGAATAAGTCTTGATTTAGTCACATAAATGCTAATCTTCAATGACTGATGACGGCATGATTCAACTGCTTCCCGAGCTGCCGGTCGGAATGCGTAATGCCTTCAATTCCTATCATAGTTCATTCAAGAAAATATTAATTTCATTCCATAAGATGAACACAATCGTCAGAATATAATTTAACAATCATCTGTTCAAAACTAATGCTTATTCAATTATCATACCTGTACATATCTTGATGATCGTTACCCGCTAGCATACTCAATAATGTCGATTTACCTGTCCCTTGTGGACCGATTGCCCCAATCACCGTAAAATTTGTATTCGTTTCAGACAGATATTCCTAACCACGAATAAAAACCAGAGTATTTTTGGACAGAAAAAAACAAAAACATTAAACACTGAATATTAAAATAGTAAATTTATAGTGAAAATTAAAACGAAATAAGAACTAGTGCTTTATATAAAAGAAATAAGAACTAGTGCTTTATATAAAAGAAATAAGAACTAGTGCTTTATATAAAAGAAATAAGAACTAGTGCTTTATATAAAAGAAATAAGAACAAGCTCAACTTCAACATAATCTGTAAATTCCATATTATCTCCGATTAAACGAATCGCTGCCTTCATTGCGGGAGGTAATACGGTTGTGCTATCTTGTACAGAGCTTGTGCCAGCAACACCGGCTCGGGGCGACTCTTTAACGAAGATCAATTCATATTGCACAAGTGATCAGTGAATGAATGTAGGAAAACGAACGTTGTGATCGATCACTTCGCAGTGAATTCAAAATGGTCAATGCAGAAGCTCGATTGTTGGCTAATGATGAAGTGCTCGATGGACGTGTTAATACAGCTGCACCAGAAGACATCTCAAAGAAGCTCAGTTCCACTGCTGGTCAACATACAAAACGTAATAGCAGCTAGGTATACGAAACATCATTTCTCATTGTTAGATTCAAACGAGATTCGGTTCATCGATCCCATATACAACTTCCAATCTTATACTTTTTGAGCAGCACCTCAACGTTAGTGTTATAAACAAATAAACCTTAGAAACGGATGACTGCTGCATTAATATTGGACGTATTGATGTGGTTGGTGCATTCGAGTGCGTCGTTGTTGATTGTTCATTGATCGTGCGCGATTCTGGCAAGAAAAACACCCATGAAATACTATTTTCAGAAATGCATTTGGATAAAAGATAATAGCGCAACCTTTTGGTTTCGTAAGAATCGATACGGGTCGTGGCAGCACAGATATTCTTTCTGCTTCCTCGTAATAATCATGTCTACGCCTTGTCTGAAACAAAAAACCTAAAGAAATGCAAACAAAATGAACAAAAGAAAATGCTTCCTTGACCTATTTTCGAAAAAAACGAACAAACCGGTAAAGAAAAAAATGAGCATATAAGCTCCAACAGGACGTAACGATTCAGCAACAAAAGTTCGACGCAAGTGAAGATGACATACAGAAAAAGAAAAGATCAAATCAAATCAAGACCCACGCCATATCTAGGTGCATTGAAATATTCGCGTGGTGCACGTACCAAACGCCCTCCGCGTGTTGACGATGTTTGATCGCTCATGATTATAATGAGTAAATTTATAGAATAACCTGAAATTGATTAAATAACAACATTCCTCAGCAACAATCCAACTCAGCAAAAAGCATTTCAAACGAACGCGTCATGCTGTTAACAAATCAGCAAAAGCGCATCATTAAGCATGTTGACACGAGTCGAATTGTATTCTTGACGAGTGCACAACTGAGAATAACGATCATCGATGACAAATTAAACACCATGAAATTCTCGTTCACAAATTGAGTCGTTACAGACTGAAACCTACCTCTACAACTTACTATCTCGTTCCATATTTAAATGTAGACTTCGACCTATCCACCAAATGAAATCGGATTTATATCCTCACGATAACCACTTAGCAGGATCACGTACAGAAGTGGAAAGACGTAACCCTACCTATAAAATCTTACTCACTTCCATTTTACTCATGCAGGTAATATTCACTTGATATAATATCGTTGCCATTATACGATAATTTGTCATTCTTTTTCTGTTTTTGTTCAACTCCTTTCTCCCTCCCTAGTAATAGTTGAGGCAGTATATTCGCCATACTATTATCATTTGAACCGAACTTTGTTACACATATTATCATGCGAATAAACATCATTATTAATGATAACCTTTGACATAACGATAACAATGACACGATGACGTCAGAGCATAGTTTAAGATCGTTCCTAACGATTTATAATAATTTTGAAAAAGCAGGCTAAATCGAGCGTACTCAAGCGTACAATCAGTCTCAAAATCAATTTTGAAGAGCTGATTTAATAAATGAAAATGTCGCATGAATCCAGATGCAGTTACCCTTTGGAGCTTCAGAATTGAATGAAAAACTGCGATAATAAAACAACGAAATCATACCAGTTGTATAAAACAATAACGAAATAATACTGATATAGCAGTGCTGTTTAAAATCGAAAAATAAAATAAAAATATGTGTGTGCATATAGAGGGAAGGGTATTAATCGAAAACAAGTTTGTGAATCGATTAACTAAAATGATAATACGAAAGGATTTGAATTGATCAATACAAATTTTGATTAATGATTATTTGTGTGTGCGTTTATTTTGTTATCTTTTATTCATATTACTATTCTCTTTAGAAATACTGTCAGTTGACACTCAACATCATCTCATTATTGCCGTTATCATAATTACACAGCGCCATTAATGCCTGTAATTCAGCAACACTCCTTGAAGCATTATTTCCATTTTGATGGCTAAATCGAACAACTAAATGATAACGGAACGATTCATCAGAATTATCAGCACTTGATCTTTCACTTTAATGGCTAAATAAACAATTACGATTCAACCGCACACTGATTGCGACACCTCACCATTCTTTCAACGCAATACTTATTGCAGCAGCGATCGATGGCAAATGCACGTCTGTTAGATGTAGCATTTCGACTTGAGAATACTCATTATAAGGCGATTGAAAACATTGGTACGGGTGCTTATGGAGTGGTATGTAAAGCTGATGACCAGGTCGTTCGTATTTCTTTAATTTCATCCTTTAATCCATTCCCCTCCTCTCACCTTCTATTTCCTTTCAGTATCACAAACGCCGTGTCGCTATCAAAAAAATATCACGTGCATTCTCAGCAGTCGTATTACTGAAACGTTCATTACGAGAAATTCGAATTTTACGAGATTTGAGACATGAAAATATCGTTTCTGTATTGGATGTATTCACTGCTGAAGGAACACAAGTAAGAGCAACCACAATAATAATTACTGATAATGATATTTAATAATAATAAAACTATTATTAATAATAACTAATAACAATAATAATAATATTAATGAATCAATAATGCATTACTGAACGAGATATAGGTGTGTTTTACAGGGACTTGATGTGTATATGGTACTTGACTTGATGGAAACTGATTTACATCAAATAATCCACAGCAGACAGAACCTTATGGATCAACATTTCCAATACTTTCTTTATCAAATATTACGTGGGCTTAAGGTGCACTCATACAGTCATTGTCACTTGGTTACTATGTGTATTACTCTCATAAAATTCTAGTATCTACATTCGGTTGGTATCGTTCATCGTGACTTGAAGCCTTCAAATGTGCTCGTTAACGGTGATTGTCTCATTAAGATCGGTGATTTTGGTATGGCACGCCTTGTGGAACAGTGTGTTCACAGCACGGGAAATTTTATGACGGTTCGATAGACATTTTTCAGTCCGTAGTAATGCCATTAACTGCATTAGATTATCATCTCAATTCATGTTCTCCTTAATTTTTTAGACGACCCTTCATCTGAACGTCTACTTCGAAATAATGCAAATGAATTTTCAGCAATATGTTTCAACGCGATGGTACCGTGCTCCTGAATTGTTATTTTCACTTCTCGATTACGATACAAAGTATGCAAATTAATTAACTGATTCGTTCTGAACTATTTTAAAAACCAGGAAACGACAATAAATACAAATTGGATATTAATGAAACAATACTACAAACAAAATGACGTGACAATAATAATTTAGAGTAGATATTTGGTCTGTGGGCTGTATATTT